>CM077645.1:92515849-92543349 GCA_039707465.1 Rhabdophis nuchalis | reverse complement strand
CTATCTGGGTCAGGTCCATGGCCGTCATGGAGGCCATGAACTCCTGAGCTACACCAGAGGCTTCGCCTACTGACGGCAGGTTAAAATCCCCCATGACCAACAGTCTGGGGGTCTCAACCGCCGCCTCGGCTATCACCTCCAGGGGCTCAGGCAGGGCTGTTGTTACATAGCAGGGAGCCAGGTATACAACTAACACGCCCAACTGCCTCCCTAGGCCCCATTTCACAAAGAGGGACTCACACCCGGTCATCTGAGGGATCGTGGTCTCCTTTGGCTCAAGACCTTCTCTAACCATAATCACCAACCCCCTACCCCTACCTAGGGCCCTAGGCTGATGAAACCCGGTGGGCACATTTCTACGAGGGGTAATCCTCCCTCGTGGCCCATGTTGTACTTTTACTTTTTAACTTCCTGTGCACCGCCCTGAGTCCCTTTGGGGAGAATAGAATAGAATAGAATAAGAATATAATTTTGGGGAGATAGGCGCGGTGTAAAAATCAAATAAAATTTAAAAAAATCAAAATCTCGGCTATCACATTGAGAAGCTCGGGTAGGGCTGCTGATACGTAGCGGGGAGCCAGGTACACTATCAGCAAGCCCAACTGCCTCCCATGACCCCACTTGACACGTAGAGACTCACAGCCGGCTGTCTGCAGCACAGTGGTCTCCCTCGGGTCCAGACCTTCCTTTGTAACAACCGCCACCCCCCCACCCCGACCCTGGGCTTGCGGCTGGTGAAATGCGCGGTAACCCGGTAGGCACATCTCAATGAGGGGCACCCCCCGTTGGCCCAACCAGGTCTCCGTGATACCCACCAGGTCCGCCCCCCTTCCAAAACTAGATCATGAATGAGGGGGGCTTTATTAGCCACGGACTTGGCGTTGCACAACATCAGCCGAAGGCCTAGGCCCTGAGATCAAGATCCCCCTGGGTCACAAGAGGAGCCATGAGGGCCGGAGTGCGCCACCACTCGCAAACAGCAGGTGCGCCCTCCCCTTATATGATATGGCCCTCGGCTCTCGCCATACCTGCCCCTCCCACACAGTCTTGATAGAATAGCCCTCTGTTAAGCAGACCCTTCCCCCCCCTCCCCACTCAGGCACTATGCCCTCCCCGTCGGGACCGCCAGCCGGCCTGGAAATATTCCCCAGTGGGTTTTCCTCCTCACCCACCACCCTAATTTTAGTTTGACCTCCCCCCTCCCTGGAGCCCCTTAAGGCCCGGATTAAAATTTTGGTTAAAAATCCCCTTAACTTCCACTTTGTCCACCTCTCTGAGTTAGCAAACCCATCATCGAGGTGGGTCCTCGTTAACGCTGAGGGCCACATCTGTGAGAGGGGGGACTCCCGCAGGGCAAGGAGGTCAGCCGCTGACTACATATAAATAGAGTAAAATGGAACCAGGAGGCAGCACCAGCCGTGGGGTCCAGTTTGCTGCAAAGGTCCCGGGGGGGGGGGGGAATAACCTCCCCCAACAGCAAGACATCGCGGACTGCAGTCAGAGAAGTCCTGGATGTTACAGATTGGTGTAAAAGTAAATCTTGATTTAGCCTCCGGGCGGATGGATCATAAGGTCCCCAATGGAGCGGCTTATGTAAAATGGTCACAGGAGGGTCTTCATGATGGTCAATAGGACAGACAGGGTAGGCAGGGCCAAACAATGATGACAAACGGCCAGCGCCGTCCCAGCCTCTTCCAGGCACCTCCAGCCGCCGTCGACGCCCGCGCCACTGCATCCCCAGCCGGCAGCCTTGCATCTTTAACCGCCTCATCTCGCCCGCCCGAGCTTCTCACTCCTCGGGTCCCAACGAGCTCCTCCGTGCCGCCCATGCCGTTGCCTCAGCCACACCACTGCCGCCGCTGCCGCCGCTCTGGGCCATCGCCCCACCGCTGTTGGGGCCCACCGCCTCACAGCTGATGTAATCCATCCGCTCCATGCTTCTCGTCCTCACCTCCTCCGGCTGCTGCTGCTGCTCGGCACCTATTATACCCCGTGAGGGAAGAAAACCCTCGTTGGGGCAGCATGATGATCCGCTTGCTGGGCCAGGCCAAAGGATGGAAAATTGACCTGGCAGCCCCCCTATACGGCTGGGAAATTCCCCTGGCTCCTTCAGCGTCTCAGAGTTTTGCTGCCTCCATCTTGGACCTCCAAGGTCCCTTTTTTGATGGTAGGAAAGGAAGATTCAGGAATGGGGGGGGGGGGAGAAATGAGGCTTAACTGCCTGTTTGATGGTAGGAAGGAAGGTTCAGGAATGGGGGGGGGGGAAATGAGGCTTACCTTCCTGTTTGATGGTAGGAAGGAAGGTTCAGGAATGGGGGGGAAGGAGAAATGAGGCCTACCTTCCTGTTTGATGGTAGGAAGGAAGGTTCAGGAATGGAGGGGAAGGAGAAATGAGGCCTACCTTCCTGTTTGATGGTAGGAAGGAAGGTTCAGGAATGGGGGGAAGGAGAAATGAGGCCTACCTTCCTGTTTGATGGTAGGAAGGAAGGTTCAGGAATGGAGGGGAAGGAGAAATGAGGCCTACCTTCCTGTTTGATGGTAGGAAGAAAGGTTCAGGAATGGGGGGGGAAGGAGAAATGAGGCCTACCTTCCTGTTTGATGATAGGAAGGAAGGTTCAGGAATGGGGGGGAAGGAGAAATGAGGCCTACCTTCCTGTTTGATGGTAGGAAGGAAGGTTCAGGAATGGAGGGGAAGGAGAAATGAGGCCTACCTTCCTGTTTGATGGTAGGAAGGAAGGTTCAGGAATGGAGGGGAAGGAGAAATGAGGCCTACCTTCCTGTTTGATGGTAGGAAGGAAGGTTCAGGAATGGAGGGGAAGGAGAAATGAGGCCTACCTTCCTGTTTGATGGTAGGAAGGAAGGTTCAGGAATGGGGGGGAAGGAGAAATGAGGCCTACCTTCCTGTTTGATGGTAGGAAGGAAGGTTCAGGAATGGAGGGGAAGGAGAAATGAGGCCTACCTTCCTGTTTGATGGTAGGAAGGAAGGTTCAGGAATGGAGGGGAAGGAGAAATGAGGCCTACCTTCCTGTTTGATGGTAGGAAGAAAGGTTCAGGAATGGGGGGGAAGGAGAAATGAGGCCTACCTTCCTGTTTGATGATAGGAAGGAAGGTTCAGGAATGGGGGGGAAGGAGAAATGAGGCCTACCTTCCTGTTTGATGGTAGGAAGGAAGGTTCAGGAATGGGGGGGAAGGAGAAATGAGGCCTACCTTCCTGTTTGATGGTAGGAAGGAAGGTTCAGGAATGGGGGGGAAGGAGAAATGAGGCCTACCTTCCTGTTTGATGGTAGGAAGGAAGGTTCAGGAATGGAGGGGAAGGAGAAATGAGGCCTACCTTCCTGTTTGATGGTAGGAAGAAAGGTTCAGGAATGGGGGGGAAGGAGAAATGAGGCCTACCTTCCTGTTTGATGATAGGAAGGAAGGTTCAGGAATGGAGGGGAAGGAGAAATGAGGCCTACCTTCCTGTTTGATGGTAGGAAGGAAGGTTCAGGAATGGGGGGGAAGGAGAAATGAGGCCTACCTTCCTGTTTGATGGTAGGAAGGAAGGTTCAGGAATGGGGGGGGGGAGAAGAAATGAGGCCTACCTTCCTGTTTGATGGTAGGAAGGAAGGTTCAGGAATGGGGGGGAGGAGAAATGAGGCCTACCTTCCTGTTTGATGGTAGGAAATCTTGATCTTGTGTTCTGATTGGTTGTCAGACTCCCATGGGGCCATGCATGGGCAACTCTGTAGGCTATGCTTTGAGTCCAAGTTTGGTTGAGCATTGCTTCTTCCCAGGTGCCCTATGGTGAGATGGGTAAAGGGCTAATACTATCATGCCTTAATCCCATCACCCTGGAGCTGAAGGGGGGAATCTTTGTTATGTAGAATAGACTGGCTCCAGCCTTTTAATGGCCCATTGACAAAGGTGGGGGCTATTAAGAATAAGTCTGTTTCCTGCCTAAAACACGTTTCTCCATTTCTGATCCAAGGAAATATAATAATCTGCCTTCTTCAACATTTCCCAGGATATTTCATTCCTCTAGGAGAGGGTGGGTGCTAACTTCCTACAGGGGTTTCAAGATAATCATATTCCACTGCTGGAAAAGCCTGGGAATAGCCCAGACCTTAACCCAATTGAAGATCTATGGAGCTGACTAAAGAAACTTGTTAGTCAGAAGCGACTTGGCAATAAAACTCAGTTAATAGCAGCAATCATTTTATCTTGGTTTCACGTTATAACAGCTGCAGAACTAAAAGACTTGGTTCACTCCATGGGAAGACATTGTAAGGCCGTAATTCATGCTAAAGGTTACCCAACTAAGTATTAACTGACATGGTGCTAATTTATGTATATCTTGTTTCACTTTTCTTATTTATAACTGCTATTCTAATAGCAAATCCTTCCAAAAAAGTTATTTTATTACATTCTTGATTAAATTATCTTTTCATTGATATATAATTTTATGGTACTACTCCAAAAAGAGTGGTGTTATTAGGTAATTTTAGAAAATATACTTTTCCCAAAAAGTTTCCACAATGTAGGCCACTACTGTAGTTTAAGAGTCAAACTCAAGTTAGCAATCATGGCACACTGGCAGCTTTTTCAGCGCTATTACAGAAGGCATTGGTTGCTGACTTCATTCTAAGAATTGTTCAACTTCTCAATTTAAGCTGGGACTTCCTTGTGGTCTCCTATCCAAACATTATGTACAAGGGGTCAGTAGAGCTATGGCAATCAGAGCTATCCTAGAGCTTTTGCAAACCATGTTTAAGTTACACAGGCACAATAAATAATAGACTCAAGATGTGTGAATGTCACTTTACAAGGCCTTGGTAAGGTCCCCCGTCCCCCACCTTGGAAGAGTGCATCCAGTTTTGGTCACCATGTTGTTAAAAAAGATGTTAAGACTCTGGAAAGTGCGGAGAAGAGCAACAAAGATGATTAGGGAACTGGACGCTAAAACATATGAAGAATGGTTGCAGGAACTGGGTATGTCTAGTTTGATGAAAGGAGGACCAGGGACATGAGAGCAGTTTTCCAAATATTTGAAGATGAAGGGAACAATCTATTCTCCAAAGGACCTGAAGGCAGGACAAGAAGCAACAGATGGAAATTCATCAAGAAGAGAGAAGCAACCTGGAAATAAGGAGAAATGTTCTGATAGTGAGAACAATTAATCAGTGGAACAACTTGCCTCTAGAAGTTGTAAAAGCTCCATCCCTAAAGGTTTTTAAGAAGGGATTGGACAACCATCTGTCTGAAATGGGATTGGGTTTCCTGCTTGGGCAGAGGATTGGACTAGAAGACCTCCAAGGTCCCTTCCAACTCAGTTGTTAGTATATTCTTTTCAGACTACTAGACCTTTCAGCTCTTGAGCAGAAATGGAGGATGCCCCAATTGGAGGGTCAGGACGGACGGACGGATGATTTAATTCTCTACAGCAGCCCACTCAGATCTAACTCCAGGCGGGGCACCAGAGCTAAAGACAGTCTGACAGTTAAAACAGGCTGGGGAAAGCAAACTATTCATCATTTAGGCAAAACCCAATTTTAACCAATGCAAATCATCCGATCCCAGATCTTCAAGATGCTCTGACAATCAGGCTGATTCAGGGTTGTGTGGCTCTTTGGGGAGGGCAGTTGTTCCAGATCTAACTGGGAAGGGAAGGATGGGTTACCTGATTCTATTGAGTGGGCTTCAAGAGCATTGCGTGGGCAAGGACTCACCATTTTAATCAGCATCAGTAGAGCAGTCCCCACTTCATACTGAAAACAGCCTATAGTAGCCCCCTTACAAGCCCCACCCCTTTTTATTGTGACATCACAACTTCTCCAACTGGGGCAGTTGTTTGTTCTCAAGGCTACAGTCATCCTTTGACAAAACCAACAACAGCTGAAAAAAACCCAGTTGACCCATCAGTAGGAATAATTCCAGGAAAGGAGGAAAAAAATTCACTAGTAGAATAAAATGAAATACGTTAACATTACCAATGGTATATAGTTAATATGATGTGAGGGGAATAGATTAATGCTATTAATTGTGAATAATTAACTAAATGAAATGTTTATTATACAAAATTAAATTTGAGGATAATAATAATAATAATAATAATAATAATAATAATAATAATAATAATAATAATAATAATAATAATAATAATAATAATTTTATTTATAGACTGCCTCCTCTCCCCAAAGGGACTCGGAGCGGTGCACAGAGAAAGTTAAAAAAGCAAATATAAAATACATAAATAGCTAAAATAACAATTAAACAAATTGTCCCTGCGCTAAAACCCACTATACTAAAACTAAACTACACCCCCCTAAAAAACCCAGTGAAAAACGGAAGACTAACCTAGGCCGGCCAAGCAGAAAAAGTATGTTTTCAATTTTTGACGGAAGGAGCGGAGGTCCGTAGTTGTTCTAATTTCGGGGGGAAGGTCGTTCCAGAGGGCTGGGCCCGCCACAGAGAAGGCCTTTCCCCTGGGCGTTGCCCGCTGGCATAGCCTAGTGGACGGCACCCGGAGAAGTCCCTCTCTGTGGGAACGGATCGGCCGCAGGGATGTATGGGGCAGAATCCGATCCCGCAGATAGCTGGGTCCCGTGCCATGGAGCGCTTTAAAGATGATAACTAACACCTTGAAGCGCACCCGAAAGACGACAGGCAGCCAATGCAGCTCGCGCAAGAGCGGTGTTACATGGGTAAACCTCGAGGTTCCCATAATTGTTTGCGCGGCTGCATTCTGGACAAGCTGAAGTCTTCGGGTGCACCTCAAGGGGAGCAGAATTGCAGTAGAGAGAATTGCAGTAGTCCAGTCGGGATGTCACGAGGGCATGAGTGACTGTGCAAAGGGCATCCCGATCCAATAGGGGACGCAACTGGCGTACCAGGCGAACCTGGTAGAATGCCCTCCTGGCCACGGCTGTCACTTGATCTTCCATGGACAGCCGGGTATCCAGGAGGACGCCCAAGTTGCGTGCCCCATCCACAGGGGTAAGGTGTTCGTCCCCTATGGCCAGTGATGGAATCAACTGGTTGTACTGGGATGCCGGGAACCACAGCCACTCAGTCTTGGACGGGTTGAGTCTGAGTCTGTTACTTCCCATCAAGGCCTGCACGGCTTCCAGGCACTGGCACATCACCGCTACGGCATCGTTGGGGTGGTTTGGGGTAGATATATACAGCTGCGTATCATCAGCATAGAGGTGGTACTCTACCCCAAAACCACGGATGATCTCGCCCAGCGGCTTCATATATGTGTTGAACAGGAGAGGCGAGAGGACCGACCCCTGAGGCACCCCACAAGTGAGGGCTCTCGAGGTCGACCTCTGCTCTCCTGCCAATACAAATTGCGATCGACCGGAGCGGTAGGAGGAGAACCACCGTAATACGGTGCCCCTCGCCCCCAACCCTTCCAGCCGATGCAATAGGATGCCATGGTCGATGGTATCAAAAGCCGCTGAGAGGTCTAATAGGACCAGGATGGAGGAACAACCCCCATCTCTGGCCCTCCAGAGATCATCCACCAACGTGACCAATGCCGTCTCGGTGCTGTGCCCGGGCCGGAAGCCGGACTGGCGCGGGTCCAGATAATCAACTTCCTCCAGATGACGGGGAAACTGTTGTGCCACCACACTCTCTACAACCTTCGCCAAAAAGTGAAGGTTGGAGACCGGACAGTAATTAACCAACAATGCTGGGTCCAGGGGGGGCTTCTTCAGGAGGGGTCTCACTATCGCCTCTTTAAGGGAGGCAGGCAAGAAACCCTCACTAAGAGAAGCGTTGACAACCTCCTGGAGCCAGCCTCGTGTAACCTCCCAGGATGCCAGTACAAGCCAGGAGGGACACGGGTCCAATAAACATGTGGTGGCTCGCAGTCGCCCACGTAACCTGTCCATATCTTCGGAAGTAACAGAGTCAAACTCTTCCCACAAAACTGTCTCAAGATCTGCCTCGGGGCATCCCACTGGGCCACTATCGATGGGGACTAACTCGCTCTGAATCTGAGCGATTTTATCCTGCAGATTTTTATCCTGCTCTACCCTGTAAATAGGGCTTCCCGCACCCTCTGTTGAAGGAGGGAGCGGGTCACCCTAAACAGGGCGGCAGGGCAGTTATCTGCGGATGCGATGAGAGTGGCACAATGATGACGTTTGGCCACTCTCAGTGCCACAAGGTAAGTCCGTAAATGGGCTCTCACCTGTGTTCGGTCAGATTCAGACCGAGTAGATCTCCATCTCCTCTCTAGGCATCTCTTGTGGCGCTTCATCACCCTTAGCTCCTCGGTAAACCAAGGAGCCAGGGTGGTTCGTCGCCGCAAGAGAGGCCGCAAGGGCGCGACCCGATCCAAGGCTCCCGTGGCTGCAGTATTCCATGCGCCCACGAGGTCCTCCATCGGGGCGCGGGTCAGGGATACAGGAAGTGGCCCAAGCGCCGTCTGGAACCTATCAGGGTCCATCAGGCGCCTGGGGCGGAACCATATAGATGACTCAGGTTCCGCCTCCCCGCGGTGGGGTGTAGCGATTGGAAAGTCGAGCCAGAGAAGTGAGTGATCTGACCATGACAGGGGTGTAATGACTATATCCCCTATACCCAGATCACTCTTTACTATATATGTTATCTATAGTAAAATAGAATAATAAATGGAAATGAAATGTTAACATTTGATTAAATTGGAGAAACAAATAATGATATTGCTTATTAAGAAGAAATTAAATTTAAGATGGAAAATATGGAAAGAAATTAATATGGCTGAAATTGGAAAATATAATGTAAAATGAACTATGCATATGAGAAGATGTTAAGGGGGGAAACCAGGGCAACACCTTCTTTATAAAAAGTTAAAACATGTAACAAAAATAAATAATTTTTTTTAAAAAGGAATAATTCCAAGTAGGGCAACCGTTTTTGACTCAAGTAGATTAATTTACAGAATATCCCCAAATCCAAGACTCCCGAGGGAAGGGAATAAAATTTGGGAAAGTTGTGATTGCTTCAGTGCTTCTGGCTGTTGTTGAGTTGCTACTGTGGTCATGCTCATGATAACAGTAGTTTCCCAGCAGATCTCCCAATCTCTTGCTCCCTCCCATACTACTTACCTGCCTGCTGGGTGGGGAAGGGAGGGTAGGGAAGGGAAGGAAGGAAGGTTTCCAATTCTCCCTACTGGATTCCCATAAGGAAATTCATTGCGGAGGCTCTTGGGAAATTGAAATTCCTGCTCTCACTGATTTTTCCCACACCCTTGGTTTCCCACACCCTTTCCCACACTCGTTTGTCTGTTAAGGTAAGGAAATATCTCTGAAATGATCCAATTAGACACAGGTTGTGTAATGCTCTACTAACTAAATATATTAGCTTCTTGATTGTTTCCAGTGAAATGAAAATCCCTCAATACTACTATTTATATCTCTCTAGCCTTAGGAGATATTCATTAATTTTAATGAGAATAATTCCTATTTATGCTTCTTTGTGTTTGTATATTTGTATATTTATTTTGCTTATGGGTTTTTGATGGTGGTTTGAACGATCTCTTCTTCACATTCCAAATGGAGGGGAATGGCTTGCTTTTCAGAAGGAGCATCTAACACATTTTTGTCACATCTTCATTTTCTTGGCTGTCTTGGCATTTCCATTGGCAGTTATAGCGACTAATAACAAACTTTGTAAACTCTTTTGGCAGCTGGAACAAGATGGACTGGAAGAAACTAGAGTAAACCAAGAAGGGTGAATCAAGTGCTCATTGAATACAAGAGGGTTTTTGAAAGATTGGGAGAGGGCTCTTGAGTAATGACATCAAATATGTTGTAAAGAGTTGATATATGGGTGTCAAAGAACCTTCCTTCCGTAGGAAGTTAGCTCCCACCCCTCTCCTAGAAGAATGAAATATCCTAGCAAATATTGAAAACTCAGAATATTATATTTCCTTGTATAAGAAATAGAGAAACATGTTTTTAGGCAGGAAACAGACTCACTTTTAATAGCCCCACCTTTCTCAATGGACTATCAGAGGCCTAAAGTAGTTTACTCTGCATAACAAAGATAGGATTAGCTTTCTACAGAAATTCACCACATGGCATCTGGAAACTCAACCAAACTTGGACTCAAAACACAGCTTAGAGAGTTGCCCCTGCATGGCCCATGGGAGTCTGACCACCAATCAGAATACATTTCTTACACAGGAACAGATATTACAGAGGTGGAGGCGAACAGAGTATAAAGCCAAGAACTTTTAGCATCTCGCTCTCTTTTCTTCTTCACCCAACATCTGGAAGCATGTGATCCCCTTTTCTGTTCAGGACCTGAAGCCATGTGGTCCTATCCACCATTAAACAATCTTTCCCAGCAGCCTCCATGTTTCCAGTGTCTTTTTCCCCACTTGGAACTGAACCCAGAAAGACATTTCTTCCAACATTTCCTTCCTTCCTTCCTTCCTCCATCCTTCATAGCAAAAACAGTCTGAAACTGATGTGACAAAAGCTGAGCTGCCAGATTTCTCCCAGCAGAAGCCTGATGGACTGGTGAAGGATCTGATATTTGCTGTCAAAGTACAATTGTACTAGATGAGGTGATGCCAGGAAGCTTCTCTAAGTGGGTGTGGCATAAAGGGATCCTGTCTTCCTCATTAGTCAGCAATTGCCTGTTAGAATAGAATGAATCGTAGAACAATAGAGTTGGAAGTGACCTCCTCTAGTCCAACCCCCTGCGCAAGGAGGAGATCCTTACAGAACAGAGTTGGAAGAGACCTTGCAGGTCATATTACTACTAACAGAGATACAAAAGTTGGCGGTACGTATAAAAAGGTTGACTACCCCTGCCCTAGGGCCTAGACCTGTGTTGGCAAAACTATGGCATGAATGCCACAGGTGGCACATGGAGTCATATCTGCCGGCAGGCGAGCCGTCAGCTCCAGCACCATGTTTGTGCTGGCCAGCCAATTTTCAGCCTTCTGGAGGGCCAGGGAAGGACGTTTTCACCCTCTCCAGGCTTCAGGAAAGCCTTCGGAGCCTGGGGAGGGTGAAAAACGAGCCCGACGAGCCTACCGGAATTTCAGAAACGATCCATTTCCAGCTTCCAGAGGGCCTCGGGGGAGGTGGTGGGATGGCATTTTCACCCTCCTGAGGCTCCCGAGTCTCCTGAAGCCTTGAAAGGGTGAAAACACCCCCCACCCTAGGAAATACCAAGCTCAGCTTGGAGGTGAGCACTGGGGGGGAGAGTGTGGGGGAGGATTGTGCATGCATGTACATGTGGTGGCGCATTTTGCATTATGGGTGCCGGTACATGCACATCTTATCGTGCATGCTTGCATTTTTGGCACCAACAGGTTAGCCATCACTGGCCTAGACCATTTCAGACAAATGGCTATCCAGCTTTTTTTAAAAATCTTTTACCCTTATTACTTTATAGCAACTCAAGGAGCCCAGCCCTCCTCCATCCTCCTCCCATTTTCCCTGCAACAACAACCCTGCAAGGTGGGCAGGACTTAGAGGGAGGGGCTGACCCAGACTCCCCCAGTCCCCCCATCCTAAGACAGGATTCAAACTCACATCCTCACAGCCCCTTTTCCCCACTCACTACACCCAGACGCTGCCCAGCAGTGTCAGAAGTCTGAGGCAGTGGCAGAGCAGCAACGCTGCCCCAATGTAGCCAGTAAAACACCCGTAATTCCACAACTGTCAGCCAGTCTCCTGCAAGTGGGGCAGGATCTATCACATTGTGTGTATGTGGAGTATTTCACTTTGTGTCTGTCACACTTTGTGGGTGCTACTGATTGCTGTTTTATCTGTACTGGCTGTTCCCTGTGTTGTGTTTTCTTCCTACAAAGATAAGAATTTGAGACTCAACTGCAGACCTTGAATCTAAGTTAGAGCCCAGGATGCTGCTGATGCTCCATAAAATCTGAGTTGAGCAAACCTTAAACTCATTTCCAATTGTCCAGTGCTGGCAACAGTAGGAAACCATTAATGTAAGTTAATATAAACTGTTAATATAAAGGCATTCCAGTTGTATTTGATGGCTGGTAGCTCTGATCAGGAAAATAAATAAATAAAACATCTTCAGTGTATGTTTCCTTTTGGCCCTATGCTAGACACACAATTTACAGTCCCTTTTAGTTTATAGAAAAAGCAGATCCACAACAACTGCAAATAATAGTAGAAAAGTACAATGCATATTTTACACCTTTGCAGAACATTACTCTTAAAAGAGATCTATGATTTTTCATGAGCAATCATGGAGTTGCCATGGACTGTTGATTCGTAGGTAATGGAATTAAAAAGACTCTTATTAATATGTAAAATTGGATAAGTGCAGGGTCAGCAGGACTTCGTCCTGAATAAAGCTGTAGAAACAGCCAGACCAGAAGAAACCCTCATGCGAATTTTGGGGCCCTCCAGGAGCAAAGTCCATCCTTTGTAAGTCAATTAAGATTCCCAGTCATCCAGGAAGAGTTGTCTGGAAGTAGTGTATGCTTTGTAAGTTAGTTCAGCTTTAGGGTTGACACCTTATCTACAGTCTTTGGGCTATAGAAACCCACTGGTGTTCTGGCTAAGTCAATAGCTAGTAAGTTTCCAGCAGGAGTGACAGGTAGCAAGGTTACTTATAAATGTTTTAGAAAAACTCAGAACTAAGAAAATTGCCCAGTGTTGTGTGGTATGTACTATAAAGGCCCTTGCACATAACAGCTTTATTTTTTTATTTTATTTTTTATTTTTTTATTTCGGATTTATACCCCGCCCTTTTCCTTGTTAGGACCCAGGGCGGCGCACAGGCATTTTAAAAAACCATAACAAAGACAATATATATCATTTAAAACATATTAAATTAATAAATTATTAAACCCCATTTAAAACTCTGCTAATTAGAATTTCTGTATAAAAAGTCAGAGACGGGGGCTATGCCAGGCCGGCTTGTAGAAATAGATATGTCTTAAGACGTTGGCGGAAGAGGCGGAGATCCGAGATAGTACGTAGGTCGGGGGGGTAGGTTGTTCCAGAGGGCCGGGCCCGCCACAGAGAAGGCCCTTCCCCTGGGCGTCGCCAACCGGCATTGCCCGGCCAACGGCACCCGGAGAAGACCCTCTCTGTGGGAGCGGATCGGGCGAAGGGATGTATGGGGCAGGAGGCGGTCTCGTATATACAATACAATACAATAGCAGAGTTGGAAGGGACCTTGTAGGTCTTCTAGTCCAACCCCCTGCGTGGGCAGGAACCTTATACCATTTCAGACAAATGGCTATCTAACATCTTTTTAAAGACTTCCAGGATTGGGGCATTCACAACTGCTGGAGGCAAGCTGTTCCAGAGGTTAATTGTTCTGACTGTCAGGAAATTTCTCCTTAGTTCTAAGTTGCTTCTCTCCTTGGTTAGTTTCCATCCATTGCTCCTTGTCCTGCCCCCAGGTGCCTTGGAGAAAAGTTTGACTCCCTCTTCTTTGTGGCACCCTCTGAGATATCGGAACACTGCTATCATGTCTCCCCTGGTCCTTCTCTTCATCAAACTAGACATATAGCTAGGCCCCGAGCCATGGAGCGATTTAAAGATGGTTGTCAAAACCTTGAAGCGCACTTGAAAGGCCACAGGCAGCCAGTGCAACTCGCGCAGGAGAGGTGTTATATGGGCTTGCCTTGGGGCACCCATAATCACCCGCGCGGCCGCATTCTGAACTAACTGTAGCTTTCGAGTGCACCTCAAGGGGAGCCCCATGTAGAGAGCGTTACAGTAATCCAGCCGGGATTTCACAAGGGCTTGAGTGACTGTGCGAAGGGCCTCCCGGTCCAGTAAGGGGCGCAACTGGCGTATCAGGCGTACCTGATAAAAACGCCCTCCTGGCCACGGCCGCCACATGGTCCTCCATGGACAGCTGGGAATCCAGGAGGACGCCCAAGTTGCGCGCCCTCTCCACGGGGGCCAGTTGTTCGCCCCCAATGGCCAGTGTTGGACTTATCTGGCTGAACCGGGGTGCCGGAAACCACAGCCACTCAGTCTTGGATGGGTTGAGTCTGAGTTTGTTCCTACCCATCCAGACCCGTACGGCCTCCAAACACTGGGACAGCACCTCGACGGCATCGCTGGGATGGTTTGGGGTGGATATGTACAGCTGGGTGTCATCAGCGTACAGATGGTATTCCACCCCAAAACCACGGATGATCTCGCCCAGTGGCTTCATATAGGTGTTGAACAGGAGTGGCAAGAGGACCGACCCCTGAGGAACCCCACATGTGAGGGGCCTCGGGGATGACCTCTGCCCTCCTGCCAACACCCATTGCGACCGACCAGAGAGGTAGAACCACCGCAAAATGGTACCTCTCAGCCCCAACCCCCCCAGTCGGTGCAATAAGATACCATGGTCGATGGTATCAAAAGCCACTGAGAGGTCTAATAGGACCAGGATAGAGGAGCAACCTCTATCCTGTGCCCTCCAGAGATCATCAACCAACGCGACCAATGCCGTCTCAGTGCTGTGACTGGGTCGGAAACCGGACTGGCGCGGGTCTAGATAATCAACTTCCTCCAGGTGACGAGGAAACTGTTGAGCCACCACACTCTCTACAACCTTCGCAAGAAGGTGAAGGTTGGAGACTGCATGGAAATTTTCCAACAATGCTGGGTCCAGGGAAGGCTTTTTGAGGAGAGGTCTCACCACCGTCTTTTTCAAGGCAGTGGATAAGAACCCCTCACTCAAAGACACATTCACAATATCCTGGAGCCAGCCTCGTGTCACCTCCCAGGATGCCAGTACAAGCCAGGAGGGACACGGGTCCAATAAACATGAGGTGCCTCTAAGGTTCCTCCGCAACCTGTCCATATCCTCGGTAGTGACAAAGTCAAACTCCTCCCAAGGTGTTATCTCAAGACCAGCCCCGGACAAATCGACTGGATCACTTTCAGTGGAGGGCAGCTCGTTCCGAATCTGAGTGATTTTGTCCTGCAAAAACACTCCAAATTCCTCTGCTCGACCCTGCAAAGGGGCTTCCCGCGGCCTCCGATGAAGGAGGGAGCGGGTCACCCCAAACAGGGCAGCAGGGCGGTTTTCCGCGGGCGCGATAAGAGTGGCACAATACTCACGTTTGGCCACTCTTAGCGCCACTAAGTAAGTCCTAATATGGTCTCTCACTAGTGTTCGGTCAGCTTCGGATCGAGAGGATCTCCACCTACTCTCTAGGCGTCTCTTGTGGCGTTTCATTCCCGAAGCTCCTCGGTAAACCAAGGGGCCTGGGTGACTCGATGCCGCATGAGAGGCCGCAAGGGCGCTGGCAAAAATATGTGGAACAAATCAACTCTCAGCAGATAAAAAGAAAGTAATATGCTATATGTGGGATTTATATATTCAGAATGTCAATATGCCAGTAAACAGGAACAATCCATGACATGTACCAGTGTTTCTCAACTGGGGTCACTTTAAAGTGTGTGGACTTCAACTCTCAGAATTCCCCAGCATACTTTATGCTGTCAGGGTTGAGAAACAAACTATAGCAGTGTCTGGAATACCAGTGCTGTTAATGCAACCTAATGTTCTTCCACAGCAGATAATAAAATTATTAAGTTGGCAGCAGGAGGCATTTCTAGGTGAAAATGGTCGTGCTTTAAATTGGAAAGTGTGTTTCAACTCATTGCAAAGCAGCTATGGAAGAACCTGATTTGGATTTTTAGGGACGAGGAAGAAAAGGTTGCAGTTTCTCCACCTGATATTTCAAGGGATTCAGCAGCCAAAGGTACATGTTATATCTGTGAAGTATCAGCTTTATATGATCAAGCAATTCACAATACCTTTTGCCAATAGAAGAGAATATAGCTCAGGTGCAGTCTTTTGAATTTTCTTAACTTGGTTGCTTGCCTGTAGACGTTTTACTATCCAACTATGTAACATCATCATTGCTAGTGCTGTAAGGTTTGTTCCCCTGTTTTCATATAATAACTTGGTCTCCTAGTGTTTTGTAATGTAGTTTTTTCCTTGGTAGTTCCTTGATTAGGCAATTGTTTTCTGCTTGATTGTTTGTCTGGTGTTAATCCCTGTTTGCATGGTTGGGAGAAGATATGTTCTGCTCTTTTTGTTTCCTTCTTGGCTTTTTTTTTTGTCTCTTGTATGGTGCCTAATTGTGGTTTATTTATATGTGGTTATTGGTGGCTAATTTGTATATGGCAAAGCTGCTAGGAATTCCCTCCTCCCCATTTTTTTAAAATTTGGCTTAGTCTAGGTTCCTATTTTAAATGGTTGAATCTGTCCTTGTGTTCTAAGATTAAGGGACTTGCATTTCTATCTTCTGACTACTACCTAGTGCTCTGCTAGTCTTCTGCCTAAGTGTCCTACTTAATGGCTGCTACAGCCCTTACAATGTGTGTTGCAGATGACTGGTGGGTTTCTTCCCCCCTCTTATTGGGCTACTGGATGTTTAACTATAGCAAGTTGTATCAGCTGTTTCAACGTAGCAACATATACATATAGCTTATATATAACCTAAAATCTAGACTTCCTTTTGAGAATCATGGATTACCTTGGATGAAACCGCTTGGAGATATATTTGAGATAAGATAATGCTTGCTTCTACTTGTGGTATTCTAAATGCCCAGAAATATCAAACTCTGCTTGAGACTATTGCCAAGATAAAATCTTTATTTGCACACATGAAACTCCAAGTGAGCTTCTTGATGACCTTTGCAAGTCACGCTATGCAAGAATTTGCACATAAGTGGGACATAAAGGTCATCTATTTTAACCCTTACAGAACCGTCTGCTCCTTGTGGTCAGATTGGTATCAACTTTCAAAAAGTTGCCAAAATAAGGTGTACCTGTGTTGCCCCACTGTGGGACTAGCACGGCTAAATGTGTGCTATGACTGTTGTTTTTAAATGTTATTTCTACGTTGGCTGTATGGGAACTAAGTTGAGGTTTTGCCTGCTTTGTTTTCATTTTTTTAAATTAAATTAAACTGCTGTGAGATACCTGAATTTGAGTGGTAATGCCATGAAAATATCAGTTGATCAATTGGCCTTCTAGCAATTGTACAAACCCAACTGTTGGCAAAAAGCAGAAGCAGCCTAAGTTTTATTAGGCTTCCACGAGAGCCTAAAATGATGGGACTGCTAGAGGGAATCAACTCATTAATGAAAGAAGCAACAATCCTTTAAACTTGAACAGAATAAAGTTGGGCATAAATTTGAATTTTGAATTTGAATTTACAGTAGTTACAGTAGTTACAGTAGTTAAATGTACAATAGTTACCATAATTGCTGTCACATAGGATCTAAAGCATGTCTGAAGTTTTTTTTAAAGTGCAAGCTGTTCTGTTGGGTAGTCTGCATAAGTTGGAAGCAGATCCCAAGGATGTCAAGAAGTGGCTACAGGACTGGAGGTTTGTTGAAGATTTTGCTTAGATATATAGGTTTTCTGATTACATTAGTTTTTCCACAATAATCTGTTGGAAGAAATGTCCATCTGGGTTCAGTTTCAAGGGGGGGAAAAGACACTGGAAACATGGAGACTGATTGGAAATATGTTTTTTTTAATGGTGGTCAGGACCACATGGTCTGAGATCCTGGGGGGAAAAGGGAAGAGATGCTGAGAGTGCTTGGGTTTTATGCTCCCTCTGGGCTTTTGAATTTGAGCTTGTATTCTGATTGGTTGTCAGACTCCCATGGGGCCATGCAGAGGCAACTCTTGTAGGCTGTCCTGAGTTCCAAGCTTGATTGAGCCTTGCTGGATGATGATGTAATGAGAGGGCTTTGGAATTCCTATTGTGGCTCTCCCTGAAGGAGGTACATCTTTGTTTTGTAGAATAGACTGGGTCAGACTATAATGGCCCATTAACAAAGGGGGGGGGGGTTGAGTTTCTGCCTCCTGTTTAGGGGAAATATTCTGCCTTTTTAATATTTCCTAAAATATTTCATTTATCTAGGAGAGGGGTGGGTGCTAACTTCCTACAAACCTAAGTAGGGTTTACCCAGAATTGTATCCTTCTTATACAACTCTTTAAAAACTCAGGCCCAGTATGAAGGAGACAATGAGTTCTGTCAGCCAGAGGTGGGTATTCAGCAGGTTCTGACCAGTTCTGGAGAACCAGTATTGCAAATTTTGAGTAGTTCGGAGAACCAGTAAATACAACCTCTGACTGGCCCCGCCCCCATCTATTCTCTGCCTCTCGTGTCCCAGCTGATCCGGAGGGAATGGGGATTTTATAGTAACCTTCCCTTGGAGTGAGGAAGGAATGGAGATTTTACGGTATCCTTCCCCTGGAATGGGGAGGGAATGAGGATTTTACAGTATTCTTCCCCTCAAGTGGGGAAGGAATGGGGATTTTGCAGTATCCTTCCCTGGAGTGGGGAGGGAATGGATGTTTTACAGTATCTTTCCCCTGGAGTGGGGAGGGAATAGGGATTTTGCAGTATCCTTCCCCTGGAGTGGGGTGGGGATGAAGATTTTACAGTATACCGCCAAGCCATGCCCACCAAGCCATGCCAAGCCTACCAAGCCACGCCCACAGAATTGGTGGTAAAAAAAATTTTGAATCCCACCACTGCTGTTACCATAGTCATAGGTTTGAGGTCTACTCTCGGGTAGGCCCTTGTGAGAATGAATTCACCATGCATATTTCTTCCGTGCAGAGAATGCCTGTGCTTGAGAAAGCCGCTTATCCAAATATCTTTAACCATTGTCTGTGTGAACATATTTATTTATTTTATTTTTATTTTTTTATTTTAATCACATTTATATCCCGCCCTTCTCCACAAAGGACCCAGGGCGGTGCACAGGAATTTAAAAAACATACAAAAAATAAATACAGAATTTAAAAACATATTAAACTATAATCCTATGCTAAAATCCAAATTAAAACCCCCAATTTAAAACTATCTAAAATAGTCCCAACAGGAGGTTAGGCTAGGCCAGCTTGCTGAAAAAAATGTGTCTTTAGACACTGGCGGAAGAGGCGGAGGTCCGAGATGGTATGCAATTCAGGGGGTAGGTCATTCCAAAGGGCAGGGCCCGCCACAGAGAAGGCTCTTCCCCTGGGTGTCGCCAGATGGCATTGCCCGGCCGACAGCACCCTGAGAAGGCCCTCTCTGTGGGAGCGGATCGGCCGAAGGGATGTATGGGGCAGGAGGCGGTCTCGCATATAACTAGGCCCCGAGCCTTGGAGCGCTTTAAAGATGGTCATCAGGACCTTGAAGCGCACCCGAAAGACCACAGGAAGCCAGTGCAGCTCGCGCAGGATCGGTGTTATATGGGAGCATCTAGAGGCTCCCGTAATCACCCGCGCGGCTGCATTCTGGACTAACTAGCTTTCAAGTGCACCTCAAGGGAAGCCCTATGTAGAGAGCATTACAGTAGTCGAGTCGGGATGTCACGAGAGCTTGAGTGACTGTGCGAAGGGCAGCCCGGTCCAGTAAGGGGCGCAATTGGCACATCAGGCGTACCTGATGGAACGCCCCCCTGGCCACGGCTGCCGCATGGTCCTCCATAGACAGCCGGGAGTCCAGGAGGACACCCAAATTGCGCGCCCTCTCCACGGGGGCCAATGTTTCACCCCAATGGCCAGAATTGGAGTAATCTGGCTGAACCAGGGTGCTGGAAACCACAGCCACTCAGTCTTGGATGGGTTGAGCTTGAGTTTGTTACTACCCATCCAGATCCGTACGGCCTCCAAAAACCGGGACAGCACCTCGGCGGCATCGTTGGGGTGGTCTGGGGTGGATATGTACAACTGGGTGTTATCAGCGTACAGATGGTATCCCACCCCAAAACCACAGATGATCTCGCCCAGCGGCTTCATATATGTGTTGAATAGGAGGGGCGAGAGGACCGACCCCTGAGGAACCCCACATAAGAGGGGTCTCGAGGCCGACCTCTGCTCCCCTGTCAACACATATTGCGACCGACCAGAGAGGTAGGACGAGAACCACCATAAAACGGTGCCTCCCAGCCCCAACCCCCCCAGTCGGTGCAATAGGATACCATGGTCGATGGTATCAAAAGCCGCTGAGAGGTCTAACAGGAGTAGGATAGAGGAACAGCCTCTATCCTGCGCCCTCCAGAGATCATCAACCAACGCGACCAATGCCGTCTCGGTGCTGTGACCGGGTCGGACTGGCGCGGGTCATCAACCAACGTGACCAATGCCGTCTCAGTGCTGTGACTGGGTCGGAAACCGGACTGGCGCGGGTCTAGATAATCAACTTCCTCCAGGTTTCCTCGCGGAAACTGTTGGGCCACCACACTCTCAACAACCTTCACTAAAAAGGTTTTTAGTGAATCTTTATGCAAAAGCCTAATTCTTGACTGCATCTGTACCAGAGTAGAGAGGATCACTTGCAACACCCCCACAATCATCCAACTGGGTTTGTTTTTCAGGTTCTTAATTTTTTTTTGCTAAAAATAAAAATGCAAAAACATTCAACAACTTTAAGCATTACCCTCAAAGTGGGTAGGTGAGCATAGCAATTAAGGTTGTGGGGTAAATGTTAAGGCAATGAGGTTTAAACAACCCTCAGAAATGTTGATTATTATTCAAATATTGTGTACACACACAGACACATATGTGTGAGTTTTCTTTTGGTCTCATATTGTTACCAAAAAACTAATTCAAGGGTTATCAAAGTGTAACAACAACCTATTGCTCCAATATTGCACAGATTCCTTCAATCCATCCATCTATCCTCATAGTTGACAAATACTCAGCTCTTGATATTTGATATTTTTATTTGTATCTGACCTTCATTATATTTTTACAAATAACTATAGTCAGCTAACATATCCAACACTTCTTCCTTCTGTTATTTTCCCCATAACAACAACCCTGTAAGGTGGATTTAGCTAAGAGAAAATGACTGGCCCAAAGCCACCCAGCTGGCTTTCATGGCTAAGGTGGGACTTGAACTCACAGCCTCCTATTTTGTAGCCTAGTGCTTTAACAATAGAACCAAGAAGAACATGCTTTTTATGTACAGAAATTAATCCTAAATCACATTCATCTTTATATGATGCCCATATCACCAAAGGGGACTCTAGGTGGCCTACAATCATTAAAACAACAATCTTTTCTTTCTATATAAATAACAATGTAACAAGAGTTTGTTCAAAACAGAAAGTACTGCACTGATTGCTTCCAAATTTTCACACAATGTTCCTTTGAAATACAGCACCAATGATATATATATAGATTGTGTAGATGTCACACCTGTGCCAGGATCACACAATGGAAATGTAAAAAAGGTAGGTAGATGGACACAGAGAGAGCAGCGGGCAACAGGTATTATGTCATCTTTTATGACATAAAATGCTCTGTCCATAAGATTCATAAGTAGATTCATATGTCCATAAGTACATAAGATTAAGTACATAAGATTCATATGTCCATAAGTAGGTAGGTATGGGGATAGAGAGAGGGAGAAATACAGTAGGTAGGTAGGTAGGTAGGTAGGTAGAGGGATAGAGAAGGAGAGGGAGAAATACAGTAGGTAGGTAGGTTGGGGGTTATACGGTGGTTGTGTGTATGTGTTTGTGTGTGCAGGTGTATTATTGATTTAAAAATCAATAATATAAATTTTTCCAAAATGTAAAATAACATATACAGTATCTCTACAGGCTCTCTGAAACAATTCTATTGTTGAAAGCTTCTGGAAAGCCAATAATATAGTTGAATCTAATGGTTAAGGCACCAAACTGGAAACCAGGAGACCGAATTCTGGTCCTGCCTTCAGCTGGGTAACTTTGGGCCAATCACTTTCTCTCAGCCCAACCCACCTTGCAGGGTTGTTAATTTGGGAAAAATAGGAGAAGGAAGGAATATTAGGTATGAGAGCTGCTTTTAGTTATTTATAAAAATAATAAAGGCAGAATAAAAAAAATAGAAACCAGCCTAATATATAAGAGGAATCTTCAGTATTAGCTCTCCCTACCTCCAGAATTGTGGAGAAAAGGAGGAAGAGGAGGAGGAGGAGGAGGGACTGCAGTATATGCCTCAGTAAAAAGTTTAGGTAGAAATCTACTTATAATTCAACTGATCCCATCAAGGAGAAAATAGGACTACCTGTAGTTCCATTTTCCATCACCCTGCTATGTGTCCAATCCTATCTAAAGTTGGGTGTCCTTAAAACTTTATTAGGTTTTATATAGTCAGTTTCTGTGCTACATTCCTTTTTTTCTTTATAGAATAGAATAGAATTCTTTATTGGCCAAGAGTGATTGGATACACAAGGAAATTGTCTTTGGTGTGTTTGTTGGGATTATTTTCAGTTATGTTTTAGCATCTTTTGGGGAATTTCTTGAACACATTGTTCCATTGTATCATGGCATCTTATTTTAAATCAGTGTTTCTCAACCTTAGCAATTATCAGATTTAAGTGTGCTGACTAGTGAATTCTGTAAGTTGAACTCTTAAAATGGCCAAGGTTAAAAAAAAAACTGTTCTAAATTATTAAAATCTATGTTTTTGCAATTTGAGATACTATTCATTTACACTGGGTCAACTGTTTTATGAAGAATACTAGAGTGTACCAAATGTCCATTATACAGATCATTCAAATGCCTCTTGGAATTGATCAAGGTGCAAAAAGGTAGATTTAACAGATTTAACAGAGTAAGAGAGTTGGAAGAGACCTTATAGGTCATTTAGTCTAACCCCCCTCAAGCAGAAAAACCTTAACCTTTTTCTGACAAATGGCAGTCCAATCTCTTCTTGAGACCAACCACAAACTTAATTAAAATTAAATTAATCTTATTTCCTTAGGATTTCTGTTTCCATTAACAGGCAGAAATCCAAGCTCAGGCGGGTGCAAGGCTGAGGACTTAAAAATATTACACACATCTTCACACATTCCCCGATTCTGTCACAATGGAGGCTCTGACTTTTTAAGTGACGAAATCCGCTGCTACTAGTCCATTTCGGAATCATGCCTTTGGGTGGCTTGCTGACCGACCCCTCCAGGACCCGGAGAATGTAAAGCAATCCCGCTCCGAAGTGGCGAATCCAAGTCGCGTTTTACTTTCCTCCCCAGGACTCCGGCCGGCCGGAGAGAGCTCAGCAGCGCCGCGCGGAGTAGCCTCCCTCCCAGCAGGTCTGGCCGGGGAAGTTGCGACCTCTCCGGGGAGAGCACGTTTTCTTTGCCCCTGGCCGGGGTCGGGGGGTGGGAGGGCTTCTCTTTACCTTGGGGGGCTTTTTTTCTCCTCCCTCCCCTCCTCCTCCTCTCCTGTTCGCAAAATACAAGCCGGCTGGAGGAGCTATGGAAGTTCCTTTGCTTTTCTGCGCTGGCGGATTGCAAAGCCATGCATGCCTCGTAGGCTCTTCCTGAAAAGGCAGCCAAACTGGTACGTATCAGCGGATCGAGCCCGGGGGGGAGCCGATCCTACGGAGGGGGAGGGGAGAGAGAAGGCGGTGGGGTGCCGAAGCCCTTTTCGCACGTGAAACTGGTTAGCGAGGTTTTGGGGTGGTTCAAAGAGACCCTTTCCTCCCCACAAAACCCAGATCGCCTTCCCTGCAGCAAATGCAAAGTTGGCTCTAAACCTCCCACGCTGCCCACAAACTTTTCGGCCGATGATTGGGGAAGGAAGGCGGATCATTGGGACGTTTGGGGGAAAATTAGGGCCCAAAGTAAAAATATTCGCGTTAAAATTTCCATATAAAAAATTAATATATATGATCTGGATTGCTTTGCTTACTGTCCCATACACCTATTTTGTTGTACCTCCACCCTACTTTCCTTTTCTCCCTCCCTCCCTTCTCTCTTCTTTCCTCCTCTCCCCTCTTCCCCTTCATGCCCTCTCTCCTCCTCTTCATACCCCTCCCCATCTTCTTCTCCTTTCCTCTACTTCCCTCTCTTCTGGTTTTTCTTTTTTAAAAGCATCTAAGAATTTGCCAAATTTGCCTTTTAAAGCGACCGAAGCCAAGCCAGGAAGAAAAAAACCCGCCGTGGGCAGGCAAAGTCGTTTTTTAAAATCTCCATACAAAGAGAGAACGATTTAAAAGGACGGATCGGCAGTCCCGGTCGCCTCTTTTTCTTTTTTCTTTTCTTTTCTTTTCTGAAGCTTTCAATTTTGCGGACGGAAAAGAAAAAAGTTAAACGGCATCTTCTAAAACTTCGCTTTAAACAGAAGTTGAGGGGGGGGGGGGAGGAGAAAGGAAGGGTGTCGGGTTTTTTGGGTGGTGGTGGTGGTGGTGTTTGAAGAGACATAGCGTGAAATAAGGTCTGGAGTGGGTTTGCGGTTTTTTTCCACGCCCCATCGTGCCTCATCCTCTTGCATGGTCAAGCAGTTAAAAATGGAATGTAACTTGTTGACTGGCTATTCAGCCCCTTCTGGGGACGAGGACGTGACTCTCGGCCACTTTTTGGGCTACTAAATCCTGGAGATGCGACCCCCCCCCCTCCTTCCCTGCAGGGAGCCATCTGCTTGAAATGAGAATCGAGGCCTGGATTGGTCTTCTCTCCCTGTCCTCCCCCCCCCCCTCCCCAATTGCTGATAACTTGCTTCTTCTGGAGGAAGGAGGCCATATCTCTCTTTTTCTCTGTGGTTGCTCAACCGCGGGGCTCATGCTAGGCAGCAGTTTGGAAGTTGAGTCACACAGGCAACTGGGCTCGTTTTGCCTTTTTTGCTTTTGAAATATCTTGCTGCTGCTTCTTGTCCAAGGAACTTCTTCTCTAAGTAGTTTCTTCTCTGAGTAGCAAGTACCTTTTTCTCTGAGTAGCTTCTTCTCTGAATAACTTCTCCAAGTAGCTTCATCTCTGAGTAGCTTCTTCTGCAAGTAGTTTCTTTTCCGAGTAGCTTCTTCTCTGAGTAACTTCTTCAGCCTGGAACAAGTTGGTTAGGAGGATCCCTCTTGCTTGAGACTGAAGAAGCTTCTTTGAACCCAACGCTTCATAAAACCCCAAATAAAAAGAAGCCCAGTTGCCATGACTCAACTTCCAGTCAACTCTACCGGGGATGATGGAGAATCTTCACCGACATTCTAGACAGCAGTTTGGAAGGACAGGCAGCCTTGCCTCTCCTCCTTTAGCCCTTGTTCCTTCTGCCCCTTGCAGACCTTGTGGCCGAGTCATAAGGTTTTCACTGTAATTCTGCTTCCCTAAATGCTGTCGCGGCTTCGTCCACCAAGGAGTAGGAAGTGAGTGGAGAACTTTCTGAAGCAGAGAAAAGGCCTCTTTCTTGATCCTCTGAACACGGGGACAGAGGCCGGGGTGGGCAAGCTGCTTTCAAGCCATTGATTTGTGAGAATCGGTTTGGAAGAATCCAGCAGAAATACAAGTCTGCATGGCCTGGGGACGCATGCTGTCGTGATTTCTTCAGCAGCAGTGTTGGGGGAGAGCAACTTCAAAGTGCAAAAGTTGGCTTTTGAGACCCATGAAAGGGGTCTCAACTTTTCAAAATGTGCCTTTCTTGTTGTGATGCACAAGGGTTTCATTAAACTGCGACGATGATTCGGCCACAACTGCATCTTCATCAGCCAGCAAAGATACCCAAGAGGAGTGACGGATGGATGTACATATCCTTGAGCACTTAAGCAAATGTGCAGAGGAACAGCGGTCGTTCACATTTCTCTCTAGCGTATGGCTCCCTCTTGAGCATTACAGTTTCAAGAAAAGTTGCCTTCCATGAAGGCTGATTACTCTGTGGTGAAAATGTGCCATGAGGGGTGTCCAATCTGGAATAACTTGTAATTTGGTAATGCCATAAATATTTTGAATGCTTCCTGACCTGTAGCTG
Organism: Rhabdophis nuchalis; assembly: GCA_039707465.1. Taxonomy (NCBI): domain Eukaryota; kingdom Metazoa; phylum Chordata; class Lepidosauria; order Squamata; family Natricidae; genus Rhabdophis; species Rhabdophis nuchalis. Next base: position 92,517,684 of record CM077645.1, on the reverse strand, counting down.
CTTGAACGTTGAAATGGGTCATCTGGCTGCGTGGCCAATAGCATTTCTGGAGATTACCCTTCAGATAATTTGGACAGTCTCCTTCTTTTATCAGTGGCCACTGTTAGTGCTGGTATTTGGCTAGACGTGTGAAGTTTTTCTTAAGTATTTCGGAACAAATCCATTGTGGAAGGTGAAGGTGTAGTGTTCCAATACAAGTATTCCTCAACTTACAATTTGTCTAGTGACTGTTTGAAATTGCAACAGGACTGAAAAAAGTGACTGATGGCTGTCTTTCATACTTAGGACTATTGCAGCATCCCCATGGTCATATGATCAAAATTTGGCCACTTGGCACCTGGCAGGTATTTATGACAGTTCCACTGTCCCGCGAGTCATGTGATCACCATTTGAAAACTTCCCAGCTGGCTTCAGATAAGCAAATGGGGGAAAGCCAGATTCAGTTAACAATTGCATGATTCATTTAACAATTTGCTTAGCAACTGTAGACAAAAAGGTAGTAAAATGGGATAAAACTCAACAACTGCCTTGCTTATCAATAGAAATTTTGGGCTCAATTGTGGTTGTAAGTCCAGGATTACCAGTAACAGACATTTGTCAAAGAATCTGCCAGTCATTTCTAAGAATGCTGATGTGCAATTGCCAAAGTGTAAAAGCAAACAAAAGGTACAATCAGCATGACTTAAACTATCGTTTAGAAACTTTCTCTTCCTTTAAGAATCAGTGGCAAGTTGTAGCTGAGACACCTTTATGAAAATGCCTTTGTATGTTGTGTGTTTCCACGTAATTTAGTGACAACAGGTCACTCGCCTCAGAACCTTTACAGAATATGTGCCTGCTTGTAGATAGCATTTTTATTGTGCAACGGTGCTGCCTCGTGCATGGAATGTTAGAACAAATCCAGATAAAGTCATCTTTTGGTTATAAATATCTCTTGCCACCAAAAGCATTAATAAGCAAAAGAGCGTTATTCTGTGACTTTTCACAGGAGACTGAATTAAAGTCCTTTGGAAGCAACCGGAGGGTATCATCCTGAGTCTTGAAGCAACATATGGTGCATTTGTCATATTTCCCAGAAAAGAATGGTTTTAATAGAAGATATAGGTAGCTTAGGGTTGAACTGTGGAGTTCCTGGTGCTCTCTGAACCTGTTGTTTGTTTGCAGCCATTCCACTATCTGGGGAGTGGGATAGGTGGGCTTTGCTTTCTGCTTATATGTAGTAGCTTGCCCTGCCAGGATTCCTAGCGAAGCTTAGAGAGCACCAAGGATTCCTCAAAAATGGTTTTATTTGTTGTAGACTTCATGTACATTTAAGATTTCCAACAGAGATTAATGCCAGTTTGAAATCCACACAGTACTTGTGGTGGGCCTCATCAAGGTGTTGAAATATATAAACAACTTGTCTTGGCTGGACTGAGCACGAAGGAAATCTTTCCAGACTTTTTGGAAGAAGAAAAAATGGAAAGACCAAAGTCAAGTTGATTCTTGGTGGCCCCTTGAGCATGTGGATGCATATTTCTTGAGAATAATGATAAAGAGGTTTGTTATCTTTTTTCAGGGATGTTGTTTAGTGTTCTGTAAGTGGTTCTCAGTTGGGTTATTGATCAGGCCAGTAGAAAACCCATTAGACGTAGTAATGTGATAATTACACTGATCATTTCTTCATCTGGTTCTCAGAATCAACTCTCCCATTCTTGGGCTGCCTATATCTTTTGGCATCCAATTTTTATTTCTATTTATGCTGTGTTTAATTTTTCTAAGTACCTTAGGGCAACGCAGAAACCATTTCCCCTTAAGCATTTTTGAAGGCCTGCAAGGAAAAAAAATGGTGTTGT